>JBBDGP010001252.1:0-17500 GCA_037952835.1 Lithobates septentrionalis
CTAAATTTCTGATCAATGCCGTCCATTTGGAGAAGATTTGAGATAGAATATACTGGTGTGCAGGGACTGCCATCATCCTAAATAATACTAGAGGAGATGTATGCAACAAAGTGCATATAGGGGATGCCCCTTTGGATTTTAAAGGCAGCAGAAGAGTAAGAAAAGTAGATAATGGTAAAAGGCAAAAACAATGCCAACTTTATTATTGTACAAATATGGATAAAAGTGTCTAAGAGACAGGGCAAACATAAACAAACAGTATTCAATATCTTTACAAATACTTGAATGTAAAACATACAGAGCATTAGTTAATAACATCACCCGGTGCCATCGACCCCAAGAGACCAACCCAGTCAGAGTGGGTATAGTGGGGGTAGGTGGCTAGAAAATATATCCCGACATGTTTCGGAGAAGACCGTAGTCAAACTTGTATATTCCTTCAGGGGAATTATTTTACATACAGGCGGGTGAAAAATGTTTCTTGTCTCTGGAACATAAGTGTATACATAAATGAATAACATAGCAAGGAAAGACTATAAAGTGGTCTATTCACTGGCCATTATTTATTGAGAGTAGGCAAAATCACAGTACTTACATGGTTAAGCTCATGTCATAAATAAGAATCAGATAAAGGAATCATATGCTGGCTGTGGGGGTCCACCGGTGGCAAAGGAGGGGAACCCGTGGTTACACACAGAGCTGCAGGGGCACTTTCACAAGGGACGCCCAATACTCCCTGTAGCAAATAATGTCACCATTAGGGGGAAAGATTGCACATGGGGAAAGGCAAGGAGGTGTATATCAGAGCTATAAAGTATGTGGTAGCTAGCCATATGGAATACCAGGTCCCTGCAGAGCAAGGTTCCTACCTTAGTTGTAAACCAAAGCCGTCTGTTGCTGATAGTCCGGTGTCTGCCTGGAGAATTGCAAAGGACATCCGGGTGTGAGCAATGGAGTACATATATATATATATATATATATATATATATATATATATATATATATATATATATATATATATATATATATATATATATATATATATATATATATATACCTCTGACCTCTTTGTTTGCATCCGGATTGGCCGCCCATGATACACTCTCTCACCAGTTTCTTTCAGCTGTGTTTGAACACAGCTGTGAACAATACGATTATCCATACTAATTTGGCTCATTGCCTATATATATATATATATATATATATATATATATATATATATATATATATATATATAGGCAATGAGCCAAATTAGTATGGATAATCGTATTGTTCACAGCTGTGTTCAAACACAGCTGAAAGAAACTGGTGAGAGAGTGTATCATGGGCGGCCAATCCGGATGCAAACAAAGAGGTCATCCCTGCCGCTGCATCGACACATGCGGCGTGCGTGGATGTACCTCAAGGGGCGTACCTCAGGCGTGGAGGCGTGCGGCGCAACCACGCCCACAGGAGGCATGATGGCGTCACGCACCGGTGCGCCACCGGCGGGAGGGCTTTACCAGTCGTCATGGAGACGACGGTGAGAGCGTAAGAACGCTCCACTTTGCGCCGCCAGTCAGAGACGGGAGAGGAGATCCCCAACTGACTCAGGCTGCACAAAGGAAGCCCGCCCGCCGGGTGTCGGCGCACAAGCGGCATCATGGAAAACCAGGGGGACCCAACCCCGCCATCTAGTGGATAGATGGAAGAAGACAACCAGGATATGAAACAAAGAAAAACACAACAATAATACATAATGAAAAGTAAAAATGAAAATAAATATAAAATATACAAAATAAAATAAAAGGAAAAGATTATAATGAATGAAATACAAACAGCAATAGGGATGACACAGGGAAAAAAAAAATTGTTATCAACAGTGTATATCAAAGAATGTCCATTACATATATTGAAAATAATTCAAAAGATATACCAAAGTTATTAGTATTTAGAAAGAAGACCAATTATTCACATATTAAGTTTGCAGACCCCAGAGGAGAAGCCTGGGAGAAAAGGTCTGAAATTAAAGGCCTCATTTAGTCCTGGTGGCTCGTAAACTATGGATCCATCTGAGTTCGCATTGCAGAAGGTTTTTATTAAAGTCCCCACCCCTAGAATTGAAATGTATATGATCGAGTCCCAAAAAATACATTTTGGGGATCGAAGTGGGATGTGCAAGGGCCATATGTCGGCCAATGGTTACATCGGGATCACGTTTGGAAATTGTTGAGACATGTTGGTATATTCTCTTCCATAGAGGATTGATGGTCTTTCCAATGTAAAAGCGTCCACATTCACAAGTAAGTACACCACACCCGGGGTCTTACAGTTAATAAAGTGTTTTGGGTGGAATGGCCGTCCATTAGGCAGGTGGATGTCTCTACGTCGGTCCACATACTGACAGTAGGGGCATCCACCGCATGAAAAGGTACCTAAGGTTTTACAAGCATCTCCTCAGACCTTGAGGTTTTAGTCTCATGTTGTGTCCTAATATCTCACCTGCAGACCCTGTGTTTACATGTAAATACCGGCATTGATATGTAAATAGCAGCGGCATTCATATGTAAATAGTGGCAGACCGGCAGCATTCTATGCAAACAGAGGTGGTATTCATATGTATATCATGCCCCCCCCTGAGGTCAAATCCACCATCACCTATACTGACTGCTACTCACTGGGGAGATAAAGGGGCATGCTTGAAAGTCCTGCCTACAACTGTGGTCATTAAGCCTACCATCAGCCTGTTCTGCTAAGGTAAGCAAATTAGTGGGGGGAGGGTAGTGTGTGGTGTGCAGAGGTAGGCAGAGAAGGAATTACAGTTTGGGGTGCACAGGTGAGCAAGGTCCAGTCCATGGTGTGCAGCCAGTAAGGAGATGTGCTGTAACCTCTACCAACCAATCAGTAAGCAGTAATGATGTGCAGTAGCCAATCAGTGAGCAGTATTGATGTACAGTAATCTCTACCAACCAATCAACAAGCAGAACTCATGTGCTGTAACCCCTAGCAACTAATCAGTGAGCCAAAATGTGTGCTGTAACCTCTAGCAACCAGTCAGTGAGCGCTAATGATACACTGTAACCTTTGGCCACCAATCGCAATCACTGTCTGATCTGGTTTAGTAAACTGATTTTGAGTCTAACTGCTATTTATTGTATGTCTCAGAGCAGGTGGAGAGCAAAACTGCATGGGGGGCCCCAAGAAAATTTTTGCCCAGGGTCCAATTAATATTAAAGACAGCCCTGTGTGTAAGGTATAGAGGACAGCAGGGGTTTGGGGTGAAAACTAGCTGCGTGTAGAAGGGAGTTCCCTGCCGTGGGCTTGCGGTATAGCTGACTCGAAATTCTACAGTCGGGCTGCTTTTTAACCAATATGTCCAAGAAGGTAATCTCAGTTTCACTGTGCTTCATAGTAAAAGCCAGATTAATGTCATTGCAATTGATTGCAGCCAGAAAATCATACAAAAGTTTAACTGGACCATCCCATATAGGGAATACGTCGTCTATATACCTGCGCCACGTTAAGACGTGGCACATGTAGACAGACAGCGAGTCATTGGTGATCAGAGAGTATTCCCACTCCCCCAGGTACAGATTGGCGTACGATGGGGCACAACAGGTCCCCATCGCAACGCCCTGTACCTGAAGGTAGTGGGAACCATTGAAACAGAAAACATTGTGGAATAGTATGAATTTGAGAGAGTTCAGAATGAACTCGTTGTATTCTGGCTTAGATTCACTAAATTGTGAAAGTGCATGACGCACCATCACAAGGCCAAGATTGTGAGGTATACTGCAATAGAGGGACTCAACGTCGATGGTGACTAGAAGAGTGCCCTCTGGGATGTGTATATCCCGGAGGGCTTGTAGAAAATGTATGGTGTCACGTGTGTAGGATGCTTGGCATTCGACGATGGGTTTCAGATGATTATCAACCACCCGGCTAAGGTTTTCTGTAAGATTACCACATCCGGAGATGATTGGCCTACCAGGTGGCTTGTCTAGTCTTTTATGCATCGGTCTTCCCTAAAAAAAGCTTACAAAAAAACATTAGCTCTGTCACGACAGGATCTACTAGACACACCGAAACAAGCTTGTAACAACAACACCATTAGAATCATTACCAACTACACCACACAGCACCGACAATTAAAGCGAATCCTAAATGGGTATTGGCACTTGCTGAAAATGGATCCATTACTGTCTCCTTTTGTCAAAGACACGCTGTCTGTGACCTATAGGAGAGCTCCGTCTGTCGGTGACTGAATAGTCCAAAGTGAGTACAAATCACATAGAGGAGACACTTGTAAAACCTTAGGTGGAAAAAATATATATAAAACACAAAGCGCTGTGATGCTAAATAGCTGATAATTACACATAAAACCAAGTGAGGCTGCTATCAAAAGAGTGTTTTCAGAGTCACTTAAAAAGAATAAATAATGATATTTGAAGCGCTTCACAATGTGCATGAAAATGAATATATAAGAATAAATATAAATAGTCAAATAAATCCAGCGGTGAGTAAAAATTCCTAAAAAATCCAGCAATCAAAATAGTGTAAAATTATAAAAAATTAGTGACACCAAATGTGTAAAAAATTCACATAAAAAATCCACATAAAAATAAATATATAGGGATGTATTCAGAAGGTTCAATTGTACAGGTGTAGAATCCTGATTGGTATAGAGCTTTTGATCACTAGCAAAGCTGTTTAAAAACACTTGCTTAATTAAGGTGCTCATTGATAGTACCAATGTGTTTTTTGCTTCTATTCACAACCAATGTGAGAATCATAAACAGGCAGATAAGAGAAAAAACCAATCATTGTGCAATAGTTAGGATACCAAGGTACACAGGCAAACTTCAATCCACTCACGTGTGCCTTATAATGATAAGGCATATGCAGGTTTTACTATAGCAGTCAGCCGCCTTAGACAGGAGCAGATTCACTGCAGTACACTGTGTGAAACTGCTGATCTGCACAGAGCTTCCTTGGCTCCTCCCACGCGTTACATCACAGTCACAGATCCTTGAAAAAGTCACGTGACTGTGATGTAACGCGTGGGAGGAGCCAAGGAAGCTCTGTGCAGATCAGCAGTTTCACACAGTGTACTGCAGTGAATCTGCATTGCTGGATTTTTTAGGAATTTTTACTCACCGCTGGATTTATTTGACTATTTATATTTATATTTATTCTTATATATTCATTTTCATGCACATTGTGAAGCGCTTCAAATATCATTATTTAAAACCTTAGGTACCTTTTCATGCGGTGGATGCCCCTACTGTCAGTATATGGACCGACGTAGAGACATCCACCTGCCTAATGGACGGCCATTCCACCCAAAACACTTTATTAACTGTAAGATCCCGGGTGTGGTGTACTTACTTACTTGCGAATGTGGACGCTATTACATTGGAAAGACCATCAATCCTCTATGGAAGAGAATATACCAACATGTCTCAACAATTTCCAAACGTGATCCCAATGTAACCATTGGCCGACATAGGGCCCTTGCACATCCCACTTCGATCCCCAAAATGTATTTTTTGGGACTCGATCATATACATTTCAATTCTAGGGGTGGGGACTTTAATAAAAAACCTTCTGCAATGCGAACTATGGATCCATAGTTTACGAGCCACCACGCCACCAGGACTAAATGAGGCCTTTAATTTCAGACCTTTTCTCCCAGGCTTCTCCTCTGGGGTCTGCAAACTTAATATGTGAATAATTGGTCTTCTTTCTAAATACTAATAACTTTGGTATATCTCTTGAATTATTTTCAATATATGTAATGGACATTCTTTGATATACACTGTTGATAACAATTTTTTTTCCCTGTGTCATCCCTATTGTTGTTTGTATTTGTATTTCATTCATTATTCATTATAATCTTTTCCTTTTTATTTTGTATATTTTATATTTATTTTCATTTATACTTTTCATTATGTATTATTGTGTTTTTCTTTGTTTATGTGACGGGAGGGCCCGTGGAACTCAGAATCCCTTGGAAAGTAGGGGATGTCCTTGTTTCAGCTCCCCATATACATCTTATGTCTAAGTCACCCTGTGCTATCCTGGCACAGGGTGAGTGAGAAAATATATCTTGGACTACTTAAAATGGGACAGTAATATTTGTCCACAATATCTCCCAGGATGTATGTAGAGACTATTATTGGTTTGGTTGATTCTGAACTCAACCTGTTGAGTGAGCTGATCACATTAGCCTCCAGGACTGGCTAGGAGACGAACTGTTGATGACTAGGCTGAGGAGGGGGGGAGATTGTTGTTTGTATTGTTAATTGTAATTAGCTCCAGCTATTGTGTTTATACTACTGTGTGAAGCTCGGCGCCCACAAGTCTGTCATCTGGTCTGGGTAAATTTTTTAGTAAATTAGCTCATGTTAATTAGGTTAGCTTTGAGTCAGCCTGCTGTATAAATGTGTGTGAGATCTCAAATAAAGAGTTAGTCCTGATGTACTCCAAGACTGGTGTTGTCTAGTTCTTGGGGGTTCCTATAGCCAGATCCATTGGACTCGTGTTCCAGAACTTAGGAAGCGGTATACTGACGGAAGCACTCAAGCGAAGTGAGGGACGTTCCGTGACATTGGTGGCAAGCAGCGGGAAAGCTTCCTGCAGTCTGGGAAATCTAAACCTTCACCTGGATCCAAGATCAGGATAGCAGACTTCAGTCACCCCAGCGAAGATATGGACCTGGCATCAGAGTTCCCGGGGCTGCTGCGGATCATCCTTTCAACATACACCAGGACTGTGTCTGAGGATTAATACCTGGAGCTCGGGCAGCAGATTCGGGTGGAGCTCTGGATTGGAGCCCTCCAGCTCGCTGGCATAAAACAGGGCAAGTGCTTTCCAAACCAAGAGCAACGGGCCAGTTACCAACGGGCATTGCGGATGGCATTCCTGGGAGAGCGGCCCCACGAGCAATGGGTGACTGAGTTGGACAGGCTGGTCCAGCAGGAGATAGAGCTGGACAATTGTTATCGGGCTCTGCAATGGCACGCAGAGGAGGGATATTTAGGGGAGACAACAGAATGCTCTCCGGAGGGATATGACTTTGGAGGCCCTGGACTGCTATGGGAGAGCCTTACAGATCATTTTATGTTTGGCGATGAAGGGGAGCCTGACCTTGAGGACCTGTGAGAATATAGAGAGGCTATGCTCTGTCTTGCAGGGGTCTCAGAGCTCAAACCTGATCTGGACCATTTTCTAAGGAAGGAACAGCATCTGGAAAGGGCATACAGGAAACTGCTAGAACACGTTCAGCACCATGCCAGAGAATCGGCAGTGGAAAATCAGAAGATTGCCGCTCCCAAACCTGAAGTGCTGACAACAGGGCAGAGCTCTGCTAACCTCTGTCCAGCACCTGTATAACATCTTCTGGGTTCCATGGACAGGAGATGGTGAACCTCTATCCCCAGACACCAGTTATAGAGATAGGGGATTTAATAGACTTTTGCTGAGGAAGAACAACCTGATGAGCCTCCAGCAGAAGAGCTGGTATTAGGGCCAAACTTCACTGTGCTCTGCCCAGCACCAACAGCAGTATCTGTGGAGTTACAACAAACTTCTCCAGCTGAAGATCTGGCAACCAGACAGAGGGTCCAAGACCTCTGCCCCACACCTGTGGCAGTTTCGGAGGCCCAGGGTGAGAAGGTGGCAATCACTTCCC
The DNA here is from genome assembly GCA_037952835.1 of Lithobates septentrionalis. Lineage (NCBI taxonomy): Eukaryota > Metazoa > Chordata > Amphibia > Anura > Ranidae > Lithobates > Lithobates septentrionalis. The sequence continues at coordinate 7,673 of JBBDGP010001252.1, forward strand.
AGCAGCAGATGCAGGGGGAGAAGGGTGTCAGGACCTTGGTAGGAGACCGAGTTGCTGAGAGGGCTCCCCTTGCGGCCGAGTGCAGCACAACCCTGAATATGGTACAGGGATGTGGTGCTCACAGAAGCACGGGTTGCCTGGAAGTAGGAGCCGGTGTTGGTGGCTTGATAGATAAAGTCCGCAGAGGCAACGTGCTTGGGGTCCAAGGAGGGGACCAATGGAAGTCCAATAGGAGAATCAGAAGCCAGGCCAGGGGGTCAAACACAGTAAGCAGTCCGAGAATCAAGCAACAAGTCCAGGTACAGGAGACAGAGGAATGCGGAGTCCGTTTAGCCAAGCCGGGGTCAGATGCAGGAAGCAGGCAGGAAAAGTCAGAAGCAAGCCAGTTGGATAAGCCGGGAGGTCCAGAAGAGTCGATAACAAGCCGGGTCGGTACACAGGAAGTCAGGACAACAGGAATCGCAATCACAGGAACACAGGAAGAGCTGACGATAATCCAGCAATGTGGCACTGTCAGTGGGACGTTTAAATAGACAAGGCGTATCACATCGTACGCACACCGTTCCGTTCGTGCGTTCGTAACATCGCGACGTTGCTACGCACGCGCATTCGTCCGAATGTGACGCCAGGCTTCCGCCTGGTAGAAACATTGCACACCCGTGTGCGTTGATGCGCGTTAGCGCGACCTTGCCTGTGCTGGTTTGCTAGCCTATTTCCCTGACAAAGGGAGAGGAGGTGTGTGTTGTCCCTCCCCAACAGTTGGCCAGGGTGGAGGAAGCGGCCTTCCCTCCCCAGCAAAGATCAGTGCACCTGGGAGACAGTACCATAGACATGTCATCCAAGCAACCAGATGAGGGAATGGAAATGGAAGCAGCCGGCTCACCTCCCCAATGGCAGCTACACAGTTTGGGAGTGGAGGAATCCAGCCTCCTGCCCCAACAGTTAGCCAGAGCGGAGGATGCGGAGTCCCCAGCAGAAGTGCTGGCAACAGGGCAGAGTGTTACCAACCTCTGCTCAGCACCGGCAACAACTACAGAGTTCCAGGGAGGCGGGGCAGTCGGCCTCCCTCCCCAACAGTTAGCCGGAACAGATGGTGTGGGGTTTCCAGCAGAAGGGCTGGCAACAGGGCCGAGGACTGCTGGACTCTGCCCTCAGCTAACAGAGGATGGATTTCCTGTGAAGGTGGATGGGACTTCAGTCTCCACCTGTATACCCCAGGGATGCGTGGCAGTGGGCCCAGATCCCCAACAGCATGACAGAGTGAGCCCAGTCACCCTGTCTTCTCTCCAGCGGCAGAAAGGACTCCAGGGAGAAGGGCCAGTCCAGGCCTCTCCCCAGCGGCAGATATGTTCTCTGAGAGAGGCAGAGGTTGGCTGGGTGAGTAATGCTTTGTTTGGAACAATTTATTTGGGGTACTGTGTGGGTACAGGCATTAGAGGACTGGAACTACTTACTAACTTCGGAGTCAACCCGTCTGGGGTATCCTCCTGTGTTAGTCTTCTGCCGAAAGGGGAGAGATGTGACGGGAGGGCCCGTGGAACTCAGAATCCCTTGGAAAGTAGGGGATGTCCTTGTTTCAGCTCCCCATATACATCTTATGTCTAAGTCACCCTGTGCTATCCTGGCACAGGGTGAGTTAGAAAATATATCTTGGACTACTTAAAATGGGACAGTAATATTTGTCCACAATATCTCCCAGGATGTATGTATGTAGAGACTATTATTGGTTTGGTTGATTCTGAACTCAACCTGTTAATTGAGTGAGCTGATCACATTAGCCTCCAGGACTGGCTAGGAGACGAACTGTTGATGACTAGGCTGAGGAGGGGGGGGGAGATTGTTGTTTGTATTGTTAATTGTAATTAGCTCCAGCTATTGTGTTTATACTACTGTGTGAAGCTCGGTGCCCACAAGTCTGTCATCTGGTCTGGGTAAATTTTTTAGTAATTTAGCTCATGTTAATTAGGTTAGCTTTGAGTCAGCCTGCTGTATAAATGTGTGTGAGATCTCAAATAAAGAGTTAGTCCTGATGTACTCCAAGACTGGTGTTGTCTAGTTCTTGGGGGTTCCTATAGCCGGATCCATTGGACTTGTGCTCCAGAACTTAGGAAGCGGTATACTGACGGAAGCACTCAAGCGAAGTGAGGGACTTTCCGTGACAGTTTTCATATCCTGGTTGTCTTCTTCCATCTATCCACTAGATGGCGGGGTTGGGTCCCCCTGGTTTTCCATGATGCCACTTGTGCGCCGACGCCTGGCGGGCGGGCTTCCTTTGTGCAGCCTGAGTAGGTTGGGGATCTCCTCTCCCGTCTCTGACTGGCGGCGCAAAGTTGAGCATTCTTACGCTCTCACCGTCGTCTCCATGACGACCGGTGAAGCCCTCCCGCCGGTGGCGCGCCGGCGCTTGACGCCATCACGCCTCCTGTGGGCGTGGTTGCACCACGCGCCTCCACGCCTGAGTTACGCCCCTTGAGGTACATCCACGCACGCCGCATGTGCCGATGCGGCGGCAGGGATGACCTCTTTGTCTGCATCCGGATTGGCCGCCCATGATACACTCTCTCACCAGTTTCTTTCAGCTGTGAATAATACGATTATCCATACTAATTTGGCTCCTTGCCCCTATATATAGGTACTCCATTGCTCACACCCGGATGTCCTTTGCCATTCTCCAGGCGGACACCGGACTGTCAGCAACAGACGGCTTTGGTTTACAACTAAGGTAGGAACCTTGCTCTGCAGGGACCTGGTATTCCATATGGCTAGCTACCACATACTTTATAGCTCTGATATACACCTCCTTGCCTTTCCCCATGTGCAATCTTTCCCCCTAATGGTGACATTGTTTGCTACAGGGAGTATTGGGCGTCCCTTGTGAAAGTGCCCCTGCGGCTCTGTGTGTCACCACGGGTTCCCCTCCTTTGCCACCGGTGGACCCCCACAGCCAGCATATGATTCCTTTATCTGATTCTTATTTATGACATGAGCTTAACCATGTAAGTACTGTGATTTTTGCCTACTCTCCATAAATAATGGCCAGTGAATAGACCACTTTATAGTCTTTCCTTGCTATGTTATTCATTTATGTATACACTTATGTTCCAGAGACAAGAAACATTTTTCACCCGCCTGTATGTAAAATAATAAATACCCTGAAGAAGGAATATACAAGTTTGACTACGGTCTTCTCCGAAACATGTCGGGATATATTTTCTAGCCACCTACCCCCACTTTACCCACTCTGACTGGGTTGGTCTCTTGGGGTCGATGGCACCGGGTGGTGTTATTAACTAATGCTCTGTATGTTTTACATTCGAGTATTTGTAAAGATATTGAATACTTTTTGTTTGTTTGCCCTGTCTCTTAGACACTTTTATCCATATTTGTACAATAATAAAGTTGGCATTGTTTTTGCCTTTTACCATTATCTACTTTTCTTACTCTTCTGCTGCCTTTTAAAATCCAAAGGGGCGTCCCCTATATGCACTTTGTTGCATACATCTCCTTTTAATGCCTTCCATTTGTTGAAGGGGAAAAGTCTTAAAATGATTCCTCATTAAGATTGAATAATTTCATAGAGTTATGGAAAAATCTTCAAAGAGGATCTTCAGAATGTTTGCAAAAAAATAAGTCAGCAGCTAAAAATACAACCTGTCCAAAGTTCCAGTGCCTTTCTCACCTGGGTCAGTTCTTTGCTTGTCTTCAGGTCCCTGGCGCCAGCATGTTTAGTGTGGGAATCCAGCTGTGACTCCTTGCACCTTAACTGGCTTCTCGCTGTGCATGTGCTAGCCTCATGGGGCCTGTGATGTGCCCCAAGAAGTTGCTGGGGGGAAAGGGGTTGGGTGGTTGTGCCAACTTCCGTTGGAATATCCTAGGCGATCCAACCCAAAGTGGAAGCAGGTACCTATCGAAAGTGTTAGGTGGGAAGGACATAAAAAAATAGAACTTTCTCTTTAGGGTGAAGTTCTGGTTTAAATTGTATCCAAAACTAAAACTTTTGGATAGCATAGGGAAGGGTTAAAACTCATTCAAACACTTCTTTATTGTCTCCAAAAGTAAAAAAAAAATGGTTTAGCTTTAGATACTTTTACTTTGAAAGGGTCACATTTACTGAACTGGGACAAAGCAAGTTTTTTTTTTTTAGTTGCATTAAACTAAAGGCAAATTTTTCCCATAGCGTCTTTCAGGACAGCCTCCTATGAGAGACCTTGGCTCCTCCCTTCTCAGTAAACACCATCCAGCCCAGAATTAAAAGCATGCTTCACCGCCTGCTCCTCAGTTCTGGTGTTTCCTCCGGCGGCAGTGGCTTAGTGGTTGACTCACCAGCCTAGCAGCACTGGGGTCATGGTTTCAGATTCCAACCATGGCATCTGAGTTCTGCAGGTTTGCGTTACAGTGGCTGAACCAGTTATAGGCCTGCAGTTTCCCAAGTGGGACCTAATTTTACTTATTGCAGGCCCTCTTGGGACCTCCCTTTTTGAACTTTTAGTTTATGGGTCGACAGGGTGATTCCTTCCTCGTTCTTTACAGGGGTTAAAGTAAGTAAGTGATAAAATCTCTAGCAGTAGGGATCAGGCTCATTGGACACAGGGTCCTGCAAGCCACAGTCCCACCCTAAGGGTAAGTGTTTGCTTATCCTCTCATAGGTGGCTGTCTTGAAAGACGCTATGGGAAAACTGTAGTTACTTACTGGTAACGTCTTTTCCAGGAGTCTTTTAGGACAGCACCGTGTACCCCACCCTGTTTGGTTTCCTGACTCGGGAACCATCAAAAAGTAATTTATGGTGTATGATGTGTTCTTGTCAGGGCCGTCTTTACTATTGACTGGACCCTGGGCAAATATTTTCTTGCGCCCCCCCCCCCCCCCCCCCCTTCCATGCAATTTCACTCTCTATACAGTAGTTCTACTTTAAGGCCCAATTGAAGCCTCATGATTTAGTACTGTAATTCAAGCTTCATAATGCAGAAGTAAATTTGCTGTTCTTTACTTTTTTAAACTGTGAAGTGCTGGCCGCACATAGGGCAGTTGGACTGCAGCTCTTACACAAGCAGCCTGGCTTTCTGACGGTCTAAAAGTGCCCCCCTACTCTAATCGACTAATCAACAGCACTCTCGCTTCCTGAGCAACGCTGTTAATTGAAGCTGGGCCAAAGTTTTTTTGTAAGAGAGCCACAGCCAGTACTTCAGGACATGGTAACACATGCAGTTTAACAGTCAGACTTCTTTCGTGTAATACATCATGAGTTGTTAAGGAGGTCGAGATGTAAAAAAAGTGAAAATTGTGTTGCATACTTTATTTGCTATATGTTAAAATGGGCTTGTTTGCAGGTCTTCATGCTATTCTTTCCCTATCCCTTAAACTGCATACAGTAGATCATGTTGCATAAACGCCTAAGTTCAGTGATCTTGAACAGGGGTCTCCAAACGTTTCCTTACAAGGGCCAAATTGTACTGTATATTTTACAAATATTCATGGGCCAAAAAGAATCTGCTCTATAAATGAATGGGAAAAAAAAAAACGAATTGAATGGAGTTTTGCTTTGAGGTTTTTTGTATCAGCATATGAGAAAAAAACTTCCGAAAAAAAAAATCCAAATAAACTTAAACCCAGAGTTCTCCTCCCTCCACCCCCTTTACATCTGGACTGCTATCTGAGTCCTTATCAGAGTTCACCCTTATATCAGCGTCCTCCTTTACATGAACATTCCCATCAGAGTCCTTTTTACATCGGAGTCCCCTCCTTTACATTAGGGTCCCCATCAGAGTCCCTCCTTTAAATGTAAAATCCTGCTTAGAGTCCACCCTTGGATCAGAGTCCCCTCTCACATGAAAGTTCACATCAGAATCCCCCCTTGCATGAGAATCCCCATCAGAAAACTCTCTTACTTTACAGCCCCCCCCCCTTTTCTCCAAATCTGAGCCCCCTCTTAATTCGGTGTCCCTCAGCATCAGATCCACCCTCTTACGTCAAGGTCTCTCTCTATCAGATCTGCCCTCTTACTTCAGGATCCTTTTTTACTTTAGGGTCTTTTCCAATCAGAGTCCCCTTTTTACTTCAAGATCCCTCGTTAACTCGCACACTTACAGCAGAGCCCAGGAGCATGGCTGTAGCAGCAAGCAGGAGAGGAGCAGGTCTGGATGAAGAAAGTGCCATCTTTCTGTGAATGCTGGGGCAGGCATATGATTGGTTGTTAGGATGTTAGCAGTTCTAGCCACCAGTGATGGTACAAGGACAGTATTTACATGGGCAGACGGCCATCCTGCCTGTGTAACAAATGATTGTCAAGGGCCGGCGGACACCGAGACCGCGGTATCTGTGTGTATGTATATATATATATATATATATATTTTTTTTTTCAGTATTGAGGGTGCCTTTCCAGATGTGCAAGCTGCCCATTACATACGCACGAAGGCACCCCATCAGAGATGCGAGCTTTTGAACGGAGTGCTGATTGCCAAAAAGAATATCACATTTCAATTGGTCTGACCATAGAACAGTTTTCCACTTTGCCACAGACCAATTTAAATGAGCTTTGGCCGAGAGAAGATGGCAGCATTTTCAGATATGGCTTCTTTGCATAATAGAGCTTTACCTTGCATTTTTGGGTGGCACAACAAAGTGAATTTTGGAAGTATTTCTGAGCCTATGCAGTAATATCCATTACAGAATCATGCCTGTTTTTAATGTTTTAATGCAGTGCCATTTGAGGGCCCAAAGATCACAGGTATTCGATATTATATTTCAGCCTTGTCTCTTCAGCATAGCGATTTCTCCAGATTCTCTGAATCTTTTGATGATATTGTGTACTATATATGATGATATATTTGAAGATTTTGCAACTTTACCTTGCAGGACAATAGGAGTTACATTTCAATTTTTTTAAATTTTTTTTTTAAATCTGTTTTTATTTTTGTTTTTTTAAAAAAAAAGTTTATTTAGCTTTAATGCTATTACAAGGGGTTTAACAAGCCCCCATGCTGGGTTGCCAACCATCCTTAAATTTGCCTGCAGTTTGTAAAAAAAAAAAAAAAAAAAAAAAAATATCCTCTCATTCGAAAATGTCTGATTATAAAAATCTAGTGTGTACGAAATCATTTTTAGGGTTTTAATTTTAAAGAATACACTTTTCTGCTTTTTATGTGTCTCATCTGATAAATTTAATTTCAAATTAAGAAATGGTAAACTTTAAACTTGCAAACGATTGTTCTCTGTGGACTATTTCACATTCCTGTTCTCAAACAAGTGTTTATACTGATATAGCATAATTAGCTGTAGCTGATGTAGTTAAGTTGTTGATTTATCAAATCTGAAAGCTTGTCTTATTACTCAATGCAGATCTATTAGCCCTATGTAATGATTACCATGTGGTAACATGAGACTGTCCCTTAATTAAAAAGCTGCTTCTTCTTCTTTTTTTTTGTTTTTTTTTGTTAGCGAAATAGGATAAAGAAATGGCAGCAACGTAGCCCATGTTCATTTTATAGGAGTGTAATCGGCAAGCATAAGATAATATGAGCCCAGAATTTGGTAACCTAATCCAGGTAGAAGTATTCCTCTGCCCCATCTTCTATCTCTTGATCACACAGCCAATGCTTTCTCCATAGAGACCTAAAATTGTTGCTAAGGATTAGCTTCAGGTTTGGGTCCAACCTTAAGTCTGACCTGAGTTCAAGCTGTTTTCCATTCACTGAGTAGGTGAATGAAATGGCCAGTCATGGTTAGTTCACTATCCAAACCTTTTGACTTCTGCTATTTTGGTGACATTCATTTTGTGATGGTGCCACTAAATGACAACTTACCACAGCTTCTCACTTGGAATGCCCCCACTTCCTGTCATTGGTTTCTAGGGTGTTGGTGGGTGCCTGCACCATAACAACCTATGAGGCTGTGCAGCCCCAGCCACTTGCATTATAGCAAACAATGGCACTGTGCGAGCTGCAAGCGTCATTGGTTGCTTGGATGTCAGCATCATAGCAAGCAAAGATTCCACTGCTAGCTGGCTTGTTTCAAGATCATTGTGAACAAGCTGGTGGGTATCCCTGATGATGTAGTTTACTAAATATTGTCATTATGACCATATTCGGTCAATGACGTCAGCCAGCAACCCAGCCACCTTTGTTTAAATTCAACTGCTAACCGGAGAAATATCACTTGTGACGACAGTATCATCAGGAGCAGATCATCTGTGCAGGTTCTTGTGTTTGTGCTGGCAGGTCAATGTTCATATTGATTGACCATGGATCCACATCACTGGATGATGTGATTGACTGTGAATCTACATTTTAGGACATTGTGGAATTATTTTATTTATTTATTTTTAATTTAGGAAATTGGAAGGGGTCTAGGTTTTGTATTTCATTTTTTTTTTTTTTTTTCGTGAATGAGTAACCAGGGGTACTGTGCACCCTTTACTTAGTATCTGGGGGGGGGGGGGGGAGTGGTCCTTATTCCAAGATTTCTATAAGTCCCCTCAGACTCCCTACATTCACTTAGCCAGGGATGTGTGAATGAGGCCCTTGTCCCTATCAATATGGATACATGGTGCCTTGCCAGGGAATATCTCTCTAGCAAATTGCCCTTCCCATGTTTGGGACATGTGGCATGTTTTGGTTCTGAATAAAAAGGGGTTTTTATGCTCTTTCCTCAAGCTCAGCCAGGCTGCAGGCCTGGATAAAGGTCTGTTATTGATTTTGAGGGGAGGATTTTATGTGATATTTATTTTTTTTTGTGTGGGGTTTCCCCTTTAAAATATATACCAGAACCTTCTAAAGTAAATTGGTCTGGTATGGGTTTTGAGGGGGAGGGGGGGGCAAACAATTGTCTTTTTGTGGGGTTCCTCCTTAATGGGTTACCCCCAATATTTCATATTCTTGATATGTGTCAGCTGTACTATGCACTTAAGTTAAAGGAGAGAAAAAAATAACCTGTTCTGTCTTTTTTTTTTTTGTGTGAAATACCTGGTGATTCCAACATATGAAACTGACCTTGCTCCTCGCTTTGAGGAAAGGAGCCCTACTGGAAGGGCCTTGCTGTTGCTGATTCTGTGCCACTGAGCTATGGAAAGCATTGTTTGACATCCTATAACTTAGAGGTCTAACTGTTTGACAAGAGGCTTGATATATGATAGTGGAAAATATCACCAGCTGCATTTTGCATCACCTTGGTTGAGGCTGGAGTTACACTATTGTCTAACACAGTTTATGGAGTTGTACATATTTTTTTTATTTGTATTATTTTAGCACATGTCACATTTTGAACTATTTCTACACAATTGCAGTTTATTACCATTATTAGGCCATTTTTGCCTATGATCAGTTGTTGATGAATGCACACTTAAAAGTGCTAACGCTTTCTTGTTCAAGGTTAAAATTCACAGCAGACCCTCATCAAGGACGAGGATCTGGCATGATTGTTGAGCGAAATATTCCACCGGCCACTTTGTTTACAAATAAAATGTGGCAGCTGGGACGTGTAATATAGCGTCAAATGGTTCTTTTCTCTTTCTAAATGTCACTTTTTCTGTAGTACTTTTGTAGTTTTAATGCTGCCCTTTAAACCTAATTAAAATACCTGCTCCCCTATGAACAGTATTTTTTTTTTTTTTTTGTCATGGTACATGTCCCTGTTGCTAGTACCATTCATCTCTTACCAGACCCATTTAATCAGCAGATACTATTCTACCAGGCATGAGAAATAATTTCAGTGTTTTATGGAGCATTTACTTATCACAAAACTGCTCCCTGCAGAGCAACACAGACTCCCACTCACAACAGGACTTCAGCTTCTCTGTTCCGCCCGCTCTGCTCCTGTCGCGGTGTGGCACTGGT